>VSMD01135726.1:0-13357 GCA_008750895.1 Mirza zaza | reverse complement strand
TTGTCAAATGCTTTTTCTGCATCTATTGACAGAATCATATGGTCTTTGTTCTTGATTTTATTTATGAAGTGAATTACATTTATAGACTTGCGTATGTTGAACCATCCTTGCAACTCTGGAATAAAGCCCACCTGGTCATGGTGAATTATTTTTTTTGATGTGCTGCTGAATCCTATTCGCCAAAATTTTATTTAGGATTTTTGCATCTGTATTCATGAGGGATATTGGTCTGTAATTTTCTTTTTTTGTTGTGTCCTTTCCTGGCGTTGGTATCAAGGTGATATTGGCTTCATAGAATGAGTTAGGAAGGATACCATCCTTCTCAATGGTGTGGAATAGCTTCTGTAGTATAGGTATGAGTTCATCTTTGTATGTTTGGTAGAACTCTGAAGTGTAGCCATCTGGCCCAGGACTTTTCCGTTTGGGCAGGTTTTTAATTACTGCTTCAATTTCTGAGCTTGAGATTGGTCTGTTTAGGAATTCTGTTGCCTCCTGTGTGATCTTAGGGAGGTTGTATGAATCCAAGAATTTATCCATTTCATCTTTGTTCTGTAGTTTTTAGGCATATAGTTTTTTATAATAGTCAAAAATAATGTTTTTTATTTTTTTGGTATCTGTTGTGATCTCTCCTTTTTCATTTCTTATTGAGTTTATTACAGTCCTTTCCCTTTGGGTCCTTGTCAATCTAGCAAGAGGGCCATCGATTTTGTTTATCTTTTCAAAAAACCAGCTTCTGGTTTTGTTGATTCTTAGTATAGTTCTCTTGTTCTCCATTTCATTCTGCTTTGATCTTTGTTATTTCTTTTCTTCTATTAGGATTGGAAATTGTTTGCTCTTCTTTTCCTAATTCCTTGAGCTTATTCATTAGGTTGTCTGAATTATGTTTTTAAAAACCTTTAACTCCACATATGCACAAAGCCATTCAGAATAAATATGTCCCATTCATTCCTTCTTTGTCTTATTTGTTGATCAACAACTATTTTAAGTCCAAGGACTCTCTCAGGCGCATTTATAATTTCTGGAGGTTCAGTGGTCAATAAAGAGAAACCCAGGTTCTGCCTTCTCAGAGGCCAGGCTCCATTCAGAGACTCCCAGAAGAGGACAGAGAATCACAACACAGTGTTATAAATGGTAAGATAGTGGAAGCACAGGCAAGTTGCAGGGACACACACCAAAGACCTGAGGGGACAGGAAAGGATTCCTTGATGAAAAGACACCAAAAATGGACCCCAAGGATGAAAAGGAGTCAGCAGAATGAACAGGACTGAGGCTGAAGCACAAGGGTTCCTAGGAGAGGGGATATAGAACAAAGGCCAGGAGGTAAAGAGAGTATGCAGGAAACCTAATCATTGCAATATGGCCATGGTCATTAATTCATCTACTCATTCAACAATTACTTATGGAACCCCCTCACTGAGTATCAAATGCCATGTTGTACACTGAGCTTGCAAAAGTTTGTAAATAGTAAGACTTAAAGCCGGAGAGACAGGAACAAGGAAGATCAAGAAGGATCTCATAGTTGTGTTAAGGCTTAATGCTAAGGACCATGGCAGAAATATTGAAAGCATCTTGAAGCCACTGAGTGAGACAGTGAGATCTGAATTTTAGAATAATGACTTTAACTACAATCTGGAAAATTAAATGTAGAGTCAAGACTGGAAGCAGTTAGGAGGTTGTTGTAATGATCTAGGTATGAAAGGCTGGAGGCCTGATCCCTGGTGTTGCCAGTGAGGATGCAGAGTGTGGTGGACACTTTTGTGTCCAGCTCAAATCCCCTTTACTGGGCCAACACCCATGGCCCAGCTACTGTGAGTCTGGGCTGCTAACAGCTCACAACCCAACCCATTTCTAGATAATTACACAAGAGAAAATGGGAACTGCTTTACTTAGAGGATTTTGTCCTCCATCCCAGGGCCCACCAGCAATCGATGACTGACTGGAATGGGGTCTAAGAGGTCAATTCTTTTGTCTCAAGGTGGAACCAGCTCTGTAGTCCAATGTATACCCCATATCTCCTATGTCTCCAGGCTGAAGCCAGAATCTATTTGACACCACTTCCTTCCTTCCCCCTACCATAGTAGGTTTTCCTCAATCCCTTCTCCTTATAAATCACTTTCATGAGAATTCCCATCTGAGGCTTCAAACTAGGAAATTCAAACTAACACAGAGAGATAGAGAAGGTTTCCAAGAATATTTATAAATTGCAAACAAAAGAAATTGATATGGGATGAAGATTAGAGAGAGAACAGTCACAGATGAAACTCAGGCTCTGGCCTAGATCACTGGATGGAGGGAACAGAGAGAATATTAATATGGTTTTGAATATGTTGAGTGATGTTCAAGCCGAAATGTAGTATTAAATATATGGAACCTCTCCTCAGAAACAAGATTTGGGAGCCAACTCATAAAGGCTGCCAGGGGTTGGGCTATGAAAGTGTCAGGGTGATATTGGTCTAAAGGTACTAAGTTTCCATTAAGCAAGATGAAAAATTTCCAGAGGTCTAATGTACAGCATGCTGACTCTGGTCAGTAATAATGTAGCATATCCTTGAAACTTGCTATGAAAGTAGATCTTACTAAAATAAAATGGTGTGTGAGGTGTTAGCTATGTTAATTAGCTTAATTGTGGTAATCATTTTACAATCTATGCATATATTAAAACATCATGTTGCATCCTTTAAATATACACAATTTTTATTTGTCGATGTTACCTTTATAAAGCTAAAAACTATGAGAAGTCATATTGCATGGTATAATTACCTTATAATATGTACTTGGGGTTTCATCATAAAGATACCCATTTGTGATTATTATATATTTTCTTAAATACAAACTGTTCATAAAAAACATAAGTTGAATGTAGTTTGGCTTATCTATGACAGCTAATGGCAATTATTAGCTCTAAGTCAAAATACAAAAGCATGCAAGAATGAGCTGGATGTGGAAGTATGGTGGTCTGAGGAACATGGACACAGGAAGACAAAGAGGAGTGGAGAGTGAGATATCCCTGATAATATAGCAGCTTTTTATCTTTTTTTCATGAGAATTAAAGTTGTCTTGTAATATAAGGAAATAGAATTGCAGGAAACAAAAGTTAAACTTGACCAGACATGTGGCTCATGCCTGTTATCCTCGCACTCTGTGGGAGGTCAAGGCAGGAAGATTGCTTGAGGTCAGGAGTTCAAGACCACCCTGAGCAAGAGCAAGACCCCATTTCTACTAAAAATAGAAAAATTAGCTGGACATGGTGGCATGCTTCTGTAGTCCCAGCTACTCAGGAGGCTGAGGCAGGAGGAATTCTTGAGCCCAGGAGTTTGAGGTTGCAGTGAGCTATGATGATGCCACTGCACTCTATCCTGAGTGACAGAGGGAGCCTCTGTCTCAAAAACAAACAAACAAACAAAAAACAACAAAAGCTAAACCTGCATAAACAACAAAGTCCATATAGGTCATCATTTATTAAGGCTGTTCACCTAGTGATGATCTCTAGGACAATCTTGACATGCTCAGTAGGGAGCCCAGCTGGACATGCTCAGTGGGGAGCCCATATCAATGTTTTAACAAACACCACCACCTTCTTTTACCACCATTCTATCCAAACTGTCTGGGAACTTCATTAATTTTCCAACAACTCTAAAATGAGTCAAAAGACATGCTAGAGTTTTGCCCCAGGAATCTGTCCTGACTCCATTTTCTACCCACTACTCTAATTTCTTGGGTATCGTTGTGCCAAGTATCTGTCTTACTGACTTATGTGTAATATTGCCTTTATGCCAGATGAAGTTTCAATCACCTTTGGATACCAATTCTGCTTTTGTTCCTGGGTGCTATCTATTTCAGATTTTTTTATTACTTTCCCTCTTTATAAATTCCTGCCCCCATTCTAGTGCCAAAGTCTAACTCTTAGAGACCTATCACAAACCCTTTTGATAAAGGAAAGGAAACTAGATCCTTTATGCTTTGAAGAGTGCTACAATTACTGAACCATGAATGTTCAGTGAAAAAGTTTAAGTAACAATAATCTTTAAACCTTTTCTACAAAACCAATTCCAAGTGATTGTTCTTCCTCTGTCTATGCATATTCAATGAAAGAATCAGTAAGATACTAGAGCATTATGTAAAAGTGAAATTATAACAAATTAGGTTATAAAGAATCTTTCAATAAATTAGATTCTTTTGATTCATTTTTAGGTTTTGCAATAAAAAAAGTTGCAGCTACCTACTACCATCAAAGAAATGTAATTTTTACTTAGAGCTGTATAATAAGCAGAAAGTATGAAGGATAAAAAATCATGTCTTAATTTATATTTCAGTTCTGTAGCAAACTGAAGGTTTGGTTAAATCATGCCATATATCTAACCTTCAATATCCTATAAAATGTGTTGTAAGAATTGAGGATGAAATTGTGTGCCAGTTACCAATTTATTGCCTCTCAGTTCCAAAAGCACACTTCTTTGCCTGCTCCATGTTAATAAAAATGGGCCCTGTAAACATTTGTCCCCTGCATTTTGCCTGATGCAATGTTAAGCTTTATCACCATAAGGCATTGAAAGGGGCACCTTTTTCTGATTTAAATATGTTTTTATTTTCATCTTGTTCTATGTAACTTACAATGGTGTGTGTATGTGTGGTAGGCCCAATACTGGTCCATCGCCATGGGGTTAGGGACCGCAGTGGCGGGGCAAGGGCAGGAAGGGAGGGACATCTAGTGTGGTCACTTCCATGGCACTGACAACTTCATGGACAATTTCTCATAGAGTTTCAATGGCACATCTGCAGGGAGATTCCAGTGAATCACACAGATGCTCCAGAAACCAGTTTCCCAAGTCTGCCTGTCTGTACTGTTGTGGGGTGTTCTCTGGCAGCCTTGGTCAACCTGCTCCTGGGGGAGTTGTTCCCTGCTTGCCAGTCTGTAGTTTGTCATTTATCAGTCTCAATCAAACAGCATCCAGGGGAAGGTTCCCAGCTTGCCAGTCCGGAAAAGTTTCTAGTTTGTCAGCTTCTGTTCAGTTACCACAAACTAGTTCTTGGCCCAAGACAACCCAGTGAACTTCTCCACCATCCAATGGGCAACAAATATACCTTTTCCAAAATATTAGAATCCCAGCCATGGAGAGAAAGAAAACCTCCTAACTGTGTTCTTTTCTTTGATATTCATCTCTTAGTCCCAGGGAATTCTTACTCTTTTTGTCCTTTATATTTAATCCCTTGATATATAAATGTTATATCAAGTTATTAATATGAAATATACCATTTCCTTAAGTACTATGTTTGACAGTTGATATCTCTAACATTTCACTTTGCCACTTCTTGTTTTCTATTTATTCATGAAGGTACACCCTTATTCATTCAAACACATAGCTTGGCTTATGATTATCTTTTAAAGTTTTTTAATAGCAATTTTTGTGAAACCATGGATAAGACAAAAATTCTTGTTACTTGCAAATACGAGTTCTGTCATGGAAACAACCTGTGCAGACAGCTCAAAATATCAATGAAGTGTTTGAGAAGGAAATGGCTAGTGAACTCACAGTACGTCAATGGTGCAAAAAGTTATGTTGTGGTGAGTTTAATCTTGAAAATAAGCCATGTGGGTGTCCTGGCACCAAGGTGGATAATGATGAGCTGAAAGGTGTAGTGAAAGCGAATCCATCTCAACTTATGCATGAATTAGCAGCAAGGTTTGACATTACTATTCCAACAATGTTGGACCATTTGAAACAAATTGCCAAGGTAAAGAAGCTATTTAGTTGGGTATTAACTAAATGACCATCAGAAGAGAAATCATCTCACAGCTTGCCTTTCTTTGCTATCATGACATAAAGGCAAACCATTTCTACACTGTATTGTTATCTGTGATGAAAAATGGACTCTTGTTGACAATCGCAATCATTCCACACAATGGTTGGATAAAAATGAAGTTCTGAAACACAGTCCAAAATCAGATATTCATCAAAAAAACATATAGGGGTTGAAAAAATGGTGGATTAGTGGTGGCTTCCTGGCTCACTGCTCCCAGAGAAGGAGGTGAAGAAGTTGGAGGGCTACACATGGGTGGATTGCTGCCCCTGAGAACAGCATTGTGAATTCCCAGAGAAACAGCATGGGCCATGCAACACAGGAAACAAGGCGAAAGGGAGATAGGGTCATAAAGATTGGAGAGTGAGAGAAATACAAGAGGGAATAGAGTGAAGGAGGGCTGTGTCCCCAGGTGGCTGGCTGGTGCTGTATGCTCTGACCCACAGGAGGATACCCAATGTCCACACAGACCTCCCAACCCACTCAGGCAGGGACACACCTGAAGTTGGTGCAAAGTCATGGTACAGGATGGCAGGCCCTGTGGAGAGGAGACAATAGTAAGCGACATACTGAACTCTCCTGTGCACTGTGCTTGGACCGCACTGGTCAGGGGAGGGACTTGTCTGAGTGGTTACTTTCTGCGACCACGAGGGAATTTGGAGACAGGCGCCCCACCTCTGGTGGTTAGCAGGACCAATGCATGAGAGTTGAATGGCAAACAGTGGTCTCTATGCTTAGAAACTGCCATTGATTCTGCTGGTTCAGGGGGGACAAAGAGAGCCATTCCCCTGCTCAGCAGACGTGAGTCTGCAGGACTTTGGTTCCAAGGAAATAGTTGGTAGCCTGTTGATTCCACCTGGCTTTGGCCACACTGTGAGTTCTTGACACCAACGCTAGCTCTCCAGGTGCAGGCGGCCACCATCTTTGTAGTCTCCAACCCGGAGATCCTACTCAGTGGTGGCAGTTTCAGGCACCATCCCACCCCCAGCCCTGCGGCTCTCTGGCCTTAGAAACAGGGTAGGGTGAGGAAAGGCACATTCTGTGCATGGCAGATGTGAAGCTGCAGGACTTTGGTGTGCTGAAGTAATTGTTGGCAGCCTGTTGATTTAGTCCATTGGCACAGCTTTGGCCATATTCTAAGCACTTCACACCAGAGCTCACTCTCCAGGTCCAGGCCACCACCATACTTAGTGTCCCCCACCAGGAGGTCCTGCTGATGCCACACCACCCCCAACCCGGGGGCTCTCCTGCCGGGCACAATGGGCTCTGCACTTGGAGGCAGGGAGGGGCTAGAGGAGCTGCAATCTCTGCCCACTGGACTTGCAACTGAGGGGCCCTGGTGCTTAAGGGACAGATAGCAGTTTATCTACAAGAACCTTCCCTTCAGGTCCTAAACACCTGCTGCTCCCCGAGATCTGAACCCACCCTCTAGGTTGGGTCGGCCTGCCATCTGCATACTCCTGAGCAACCAGAGAGTCCTCTAGTCAGAACACCAGGCTCCCAACCCCCCAGGCATCCTCCCATACACTGCCTTGAGCCAAACATCAGGAGCCCTATTGCTTCAACAACCCTAGGACATCTCGGTCCTCCCCTGAGGGCCTCAACTCCCCAGGCTTTATCCTATGCATTCTCACACAGACATATCTTAACTCCAACCCAGAAAGTAGGAGTCACAGGTGTCCAGTGGGTCATGGGGTGTTCTGTGTGACTTCAGAGAGTGGTCATTCTGGATGGACTGTATCTCAGAGAGAGAGAGAATTGGAAATGACTAGAGGATCGACTTTCCCATACCCAGTACCTTTGTGCACTCCCAGCCGAGCCTGCCTCTGTTAGCAAAGTCGCCGCAGTTGAGCAGGAAGGTGGTTGCTCTGCCTCCACTTAGGCTTGGAGAGGAGGGCATATGGGAGGCTCTCCTCAAAGTAAAAGCACTGCAGGAAGCTCACAGCCCCTAACTCAAACCATAGCAGCCGGTAGAGGTCTGTGTGCCAAGTGTCCTGCTTTCCCCACCAGGGACATATTTCCATCCCCATCCTCCTGCCCACAGGCATTTGGCACATTCACCTGCTGACATAACAGTTGGTGGGGTGGGGCAGTGTGGGAGAAAGACCCCAATCTAGAGTCAGGTGGCAAGTGAGAGCCTATATGTACCCATCAAGAGAGTGGGGAGGAGCTCAAGACAGCAGGGTTCTGTGGGTGAGTCCCATCCCCACTACCTGGTTGGAGCATCACCCTGACAGAGATTTCTGGGAATAGAAAGGCCCACCTGCCTCACATAGGGGTCTGGTAGCAGAAAAGGGAATGCACAAATGGAGAATCCCCTATTTCACCACTGACACATGGAGACACTCATCAGCAGGCCAGACACACATCCTACAGGGAAGTTCAAGAGCCCATCTTTGGTGGAGAGGCAAACACAAGTGAACCAATTAGAGGAGTAAGTACCTGGGTTTGTGGACAGGGAAAGATAAACCTGGCCAGAGACCTCAGCAAACACACCAGCTGATCCCTCCCATCAGGAGCAGACCTCCAAGTGTGTTGAAAGAGCCCTGAAATATATATTAGTGGCTCCCCCTAAGTAGCAGGTTAAGCAACCATAGAAGCTCACACACCCAGGCTTTTGCACTCCAGCTGTGATCTATCTTGCTTCTACTCCCACCTAAGGGGGGGGAGGGCCATGGTCCAAGCAACACCTGGGAGTGACAAGTCCTCTCCCAGAGATCAGGACATTCATATACCCCACCCAGGGGACCAGAGCCTACCACAGGGACATCAGATTACCTTGATAACTGGCTCCTACAAGCAAACTACAATCAACAACAGAGAGTGCAACTCCATAACTAAACACAATACCTTCCATCTCAAGCTATTAGGGAGCAGTGCATTCATACTCACAAGTACAATCCACCAGCTTGGAGCTTAAGCTAGGGGACCAAACTCACTAGTCTCCACTGGCAAGAGGTGAAGACATCAGGTCAGAGATAACCCAACTTGCTATAACACCCCTATGGCATTACAGGACCAGCACTCTCTCCCCAGCACCATCAAGGAACTACTCTTGGGGACTTGGAGAAAGGGACATAAACCAGCCCTACCACTCCCTAGTTCTTGACCAAGAAGCAAGATGAGAAACAATCAGTGAAAGAACTCAGGAAACATGAAGAATCAGAGTAAAAGAAATCATTAGCTCCTCAGTAACAAATACCAACTTAAATGAAATGGTTAAAATGACAGAAGAAAAATTCCAAATATGTATCATAAGAAAACTCAATGGAATTGAAGAGAAAATAGAAACTCAACACAAAGAATCCACAAGAACAATACAGGAAACAAATGAAAAATTCTCTGAAGAAATTGAAGTATTACTAAAGAAACAAACAGAAATACTGGAAATTAAAGAGGCATTTATGTAACCAAAAATCACAGTGGAAACCCTGAAGAATAGGCTAGATCATACAGATGAAGGAATCTCAGAGCTTGAAGATAACTCCTATGTGCTAAATGAACTAGATGAATATAAAGAACACAAGAGCAAGACACAGGAACAAAACATACAAGAAATGTGGGATTATATAAAGAGACTAAACATAATAATTATAGGCATCCCAGAGAGAGAAAAAGAAAATACACAAGGGCTAGAAAATCTATTTCTTGGAATAATGGAGAAAAATTTACCAGGCCTGGCCAGAAATCTACATATCCAGGTACAAGAAGCACACATAACTCCCGGGAGACTTGATGTGAAAAGACAATCACCATGTCACATAGTTATTAGGTTACCCAAAGTAAACATATGAAAGAGGCAATCCTTCGAGCAGAAAGGTGAAAACAGCAACCTATAAAGTAACCTTTAAAGTTGCTGCTGAAAATAGCAACCTGTAAAGTATCCTATAAAGGAAAACCTATCACAATAACTGCAGATTTCTCATCTGAACCATTACAAGCCAGCAGGAACTAGGGACACATCCTCAGTCTTCTAAAACAAAATAATGGCCAACCTAGAATTCTTTGTCCTGCAAAACTAAGCTTCTTATAAGAGGGAAAAATAAAGACTTTCCCAGTCAAGCAAACACTGATGGCACTTGAGAAGACCAGACCTGCCCTGCAGGAAGTACTCAGACCTGTATTATTAACTTATTAGTGCAATTGACACCCGCCAGTATAAAATCACCCAAAAGTTAAAGTCCAAAACCCTGATTCCACAATGGCTCTAGAGGTAAAACAAAACATTAAGAGTCTATCCAACAGTATGTTCAGAAATCTACCCCAAATATCAGTTCTGTCAATAAATGTGAATGGCTGTAATTGTCCACTGAATAGACATAGCCTGGCTGAGTGGTTAGAAAAACAAAAGCCAAGTACCTGCTGTGTCTGAGAAATGCATATTACCCACAAGGAAGCATTCAGATTCAAGGTGAAGTGATAGAAAATAAATTTCCATGTTTTTCCATCCTTCTGATACCTCACTTCCAATGATGGGCTCAATCTCTATCCAGGATAATATAAGAGGTATTAGATCACCATTGTTTTTTGTAGTTGAGTAGTATTCCATTGTATACATATATCACAATATTTAATGGAGATGGGGCACAATGTATGGGGAAGGACATACTGGTGGCCCTGGATTGAGGGAAGCAAATGCATTTCATGTAACCAAAATGTTTGGACCTCCATAATATCCGGAATAAAAAGAATGGAGGCAAATGGAAACCAAAAGAAAGCTGGGGTAGCCATTCTTATGTGAGATAGCATAAATGTTAAAGCAACAAAAGTAAAGAAAGACAAAGATGATCACTATATAGTAGTGGTGGAGGGAAAAATCCAACAAGAAGACATCACAATCCTAAATATTGATGAATCTAACACAGGAGTGCCCAGATACATAAAGCAAGGCCTGACTGATCTAAATAACATGATAAACAGCAGTGCCATAGTAGATGGGATTTCAATAGAACTAGACAGATGCTCTAAGAAGAAAATAAGCAGATAATAAGACTTAAACAGAACTCTAGAACAAACGGGCCTAACAGACATCTACAGAATATTCTACCCAAACAATACTGAATATTCATTCTTCTCATCATCACATGGAACTTTCTCTAAAATTGATGACATCATAGGCCACAAAACTGATCTCAAGAAATTTAAAAAAATAGAAATCATAACATGTATCTTCTCAGACCACAGTGCAATAAAATTAGAGAGCAAATCCAACAGAAATACTCACCTCTACACAAAGTCAGGGAAAGTGAACAATCTATTGCTGAATGACTAGTAGGCAAAGTAAGAGATCCAGATGAAAGTCAAAGATGCTTGGAACTAAATGATAATGGGGACAAAACTTATCAAAATCTGTTGGATACAACAAAAGCATTCCTGAGAGGAAAACTAATGGCATTAAATGTCCACATCCAAAAGACAGAAAGACCACAAATTGACAAATCAATGAACCATCTCAAGGAACTAAAAGGAAGAGCAAACCAATCCTAAACCCACCAGAAGAAAAGAAATAACTAAGATCAGAGCAGAACTAAAGGAAATCAAGAATAAAAGAACTATATAGAAAAATTTAAAAAAAAAAGTTGGTTCTTTGAAAAGATAAACAAAATTGACAGCCCTCTTGCTAGATTGACCAGAAGTAGAAAGGAAAGGACTCTAATAAGTTCAATTAGAAATGAAAAAGGAAAAGTCACAAGAGATATCACAGAATTACAAAACATCATCTTTGAATACTATAAAAATCTCTATGCCCAAAAACTAGAAAACATGGTGGAAATGGACAAATTCTTTGAAACACAGAACCTCCCTATGCTCAATCAGGAAAAAAGAGAATTCCTGAACAGACCAATATCAAGCACCAACGTTGAAACAGCAAGGAAAAATCCTCAAATAAATAAAGTCCCAGACCACACGGGTTCACGCCTGAATTTTACCAAGCCTACTAAGAACTTAGTTAATAATACCATATTGGGGAGATATGTAGAGATATATATATATGTATATATACATATATCTGTGTGTATATATATACACACACATATATATTTAAAAACCATATTAGGAGAGATATATGTATAATATGCCATATTGGACATATATGTTTGTATGTGTGTGTTACATATATATATGTCATATTGTCTTTATTCATTCATTGATGACAGGTTGATAGACATTTAAGATATATCTGCATCTTAGTTATTGTGAATAATGCTGCAGTATACATGGAAGTGCAGATATCTCCTCAAGATACTGATTTCATTGCCTTTGGATATATACCAACAAATGGGATTGGTGGATCATATGGTACTTCTGTTTTACATTGTAATTTTTTTAGGAACCTCCATAGTGCTTTTCCAGAATGGCTGTACCGATTTACCTTCCCACCAACAGAGTACAAAGGTTCCCTTTTCTCCACACTGAAAGACAAATACCACATGATCTCACTCATATGTGGAATCTAAAAATATTGAATTCCAAGCAATACAGAAGAGAATGGTCATTGCCAGGAGTCAGGGGGTGGGAGTGGGGCATAATTAGGAGATTTTGATCAAAGAATACAAAATGTGAGCTAAATACAAGGAATAAATTCAAGATGTCTATTGTCCAACCTGGTGACTATAGTTAATGACCATGTCTTTTATTCTTGAAAATTGCTAAAAGAGTAGATTTGAAATGTTCTCATCACAAAAACTAAGTATGTGAGGTAATACACATATTAAATAGGTCAATTTAGCCATCTCTCAATATGTATGTATTTTTAAAACAAATTGTTTCACATGATATATCTATAAAATTATATTTGTAAATTTAAAGAGTTAATGAATTAAAAACATGAAAATTAAGTTTTTATTTTTTTATTTTCTTTAACTTATTCAAGAATCTTACCAAAACTGAGCCCCGCCCAGAAGATGGCGGATGAGAAACACCGCCAGACAGAGTGTCTCTGAAGAAAAGACAGATTCTAGCAGAAATTAGAAGAAAGAAGCAAGAAGAAGAGCCTACATCGGATGAGGGACGGCAGGAGGAGTACCTGAGACCACGGGAGACTCCACGGGAGGAGGTTGCGGAGGAGAACTGGAGGCTGGGACCCCTGGAGCAGCCCGGAGACCAGCAGGAAGGGGAGGTGGATCTGCCGTTTCCCCTCCCCTGCATCCCGGACTGCTGGTGGGCTCCCCAGCAAGCGGAGGGACCTGCGGACACCAGCCCAGTGACAACTGCCGCCAGTGAGTGGTAAGCCAGTAGTGGACGCGGTGCCAGGCTCCCAACTCCCTCGGGGCACCTCCGTGTGCACAGACCCGAGCTGCGCGGCAGACGCCATATTGCCTCCTCCTCCCCTCCCCCGACCCTACCCGCGGCTGCCCAGAGAGACAGAGAGACAATATAGCCACCAGCCGGAGGCACCTCCAGGGAACGAGACCTTCCCTTTTGGGGCCCTATAACAGCTGACTAAGGGGAACTCAGACTGTGAGCTCTCTGCCCGCCAGCCCTCCCAGGTGCTGCTGGCACGGTGATCCCAGGAGAACCGGGCAGAGCCTGAGGTTGAGAGACATAGACCCAGCTT
>VSMD01135725.1:0-33977 GCA_008750895.1 Mirza zaza | reverse complement strand
GGAGTTTGAGGTTGCTGTGAGCTAGGCTGACGCCACGGCACTCACTCTAGCCTGGGCAACAAAGCGAGACTCTGTCTCAAAAAAAACAAAACAAAACAAAACAACCTTCGACTGTGCCAGTCACAGTTTAATGTCTCCTCTTGCCTCTGAGGCCTGCCTAAAGAGCCAGGCTTGGAGCTACTCAGTTCCGGATGTGCAGGAGGCTCTGCCGCCAGCCATCTGACCTTGGAGAGGTCATTCAGGCCTTCAGAGCCTCCATTTCTTCCCTGGGTGTCTGCTTCGTGGCCTGTTGAGAGGAGTGAATAAGGTGGTCTTCTAGGTGGCCGCAGTGAGGACCCGGCCTGCCCAGGCCAACCCAGGGGCTCGAGGCTCCGCAGACCAGAAACCTGTGCCTGCAGCTCTGTCTTCTCCGACTTCTTCAGCTGCCTGGGCCCACGGCTTCTGCCAGGAGTGGGCAGACATGGGAGGAAGAAACGGAAGTTTATGAGGCATGGCCAACCTGAGGGACGCGGACTAAAGTCGAGCTCAGTTGGGGCAGCTGAGGGTGCCCCCGCATCAGAACCCAGGACCTGGCAGGGCTGGGAGGGGAAGCGAAGGGCCCAGCCAGGCAGCCTGAGGCCAGCAATGAACAGGCTGCTTCAGGCATGGTGGGAAGGCCACAGAAAATCTCCTCCAGGCCCCTCCACTCAGAACCGCTCAATTATTCACACTGCTGGCTCCAAAACCCCTCCTTGCCGGTGCACGGTGTGTGTAGGATGCTGGAGTTGGAAGGGACCTCAGTGAATCAGCTCGTCCAATCAATTCATCTCACCCCCTCACATTGCAGGAAGCCAAGGCCCACAGAGGACAGGACTTGCTGCTGATGGGGACACAGCAGTCACGGCTGCAGACTCAAACCCAGAGTTTGATTCCCAGCTGTGGCGTGACAGCATGCAGGGACCAGCCGCCACAGCGTGTTCCCTCCCACCAGCTCCCAACCTGGTTCACCACCTGGGGAAGTTTGAACAGTTGTGCATTGCCAGCTGGCTAGCAGGTGATCCAGCACCGGAGTCCCATTTTAGAGTCTTCCTGGGATCCTTCCTGGCACCAACTGTCATAAGTTGGGTTCCCAGGAAAACACACTGAGACAGAGGCATGTGTGCAGGTTTGCTGGGAGTGCTCCAAGAACCCGCCTGTAAGGGGTAAGGACTCGTGCAATGGGCAGAGGAGTCGGCGCCCACGGGTGTGCCTTCTGAGTTGTCCTGCCTTGAGGCAAGAGGGCCTGGCCTTTGTATCCCCCCACCAACCCTCATGGATGCAGGTGTGACTTTGAGCAAGGTGGCTGTCTTCAGCTGAGGGCAAGCCGCAGACGGAAACCCTGCTGGGCTCCATCAGTCACCAACACTCCAGCAGCAGGGCAATGAGAGCCCGGTCCTGCCGGGGGCTCTGGCCTGTGCCCTGCAGTGGCCACTAGACAGCAGAGGCGACCTGCCCAAGGTCACATAGCCAGTGAATGGTCATGCTGAATTCACATCCAGGGGACCAAAGCCCACACCTTAAGCTTAATAATAATATGAATATCTCTCTGGAAGGCTGAGGCGGGCAGATCGTTTGAGCTCAGGAGTTCGAAACCAACCTGAGCAAGAGCGAGACCCCATCTCTACTATAAATAGAAAGAAATTAATTGGCCAACTAATATATATAGAAAAAATTAGCCGGGCATGGTGGCGCATGCCTGTAGTCCCAGCTACTTGGGAGGCTGAGGCAGCAGGATTGCTTGAGCCCAGGAGTTTGAGGTTGCTGTGAGCTAGGCTGATGCCACGGCACTCACTCTCGCCTAAACAACAGAGTGAGACTCTGTCTCAAAAAAAAAATATATATATATATGAATATCTAACACTTAGAGGACCTGCTCACTGTGTGCTGGGCACTACCTGTGAGTGTCATTGCTTAGCGCCCAAAACATCACGAGGTAGATATTAGTGTCACAGCCACACTTTACAGATGAAGAAACAGGGTTGGCGGTGATAAGTAACTTGCCCAAGGTCACTCGGCTAATAAGATAGTCGAGCCCAGACAGTTTGACACCAGAGCCACTGCATGATAAGAACACACTGACAAATTGGACCTTGCCCAGTAGCTTGTAGATAACATGCATTTGGGGAATGTTTTTGGAGTAAGGGGAGAGAATGGCGACCTCACCCCAGCAAGCTGCCCAATATCTGCAGACTGACAGCCGTTCTCAGGAGGGTGAGTCCCTACAGGCTCCCTCTGAGCCCCTGCTCAGGAAGTGCAGCCTGGCCAGAGGAGTCACCCCCTCAGCTCTGCTCACAGCCCTGTCTGCACAGAGCAGCCGAGGTCGGCACCAGCCAGCCTGGGGTTTGGCCTCACAATCTCTGCAGAGCCCTGGTCCCTGGGACTCCGGGAGCCTTGGTTTACAGAGCTGTAACACAATGGGTCATCCTATTATCATCATTGTCACTGCTCCCACGGGTCTATTTGAGAGAACTGCTGGTGAAAAATGATTGTAGACTGGGCGCAGTGGCTCACACCAGTAATCCTAGCACTCTGGGAGGCCAAGGGGGGAGGATCACTTGAGGTCAGGGGTTCAAGACCAGCCTGAGCAAGAGCAGGACTCCATATCTATAAAAAAAAGATGATTACAGCACACATTGCAAAATGCAGGTGCCGGCTGGGTTCTGCAGTGTCGCCAGTCCTAGCAGAAGTGGACCTTTGGCAGCCAACCACTCCGCATTCCTTGGAAATAGTGCTTTTCCTCCCTATGGGAAGGGGGACCTCTCCACCTGCGATGCGCTGTCCTGGGAACCCAGATCCCTGTTCCTCAAATGCCTGGCAGCTGTGTGGGAAAAGGAGGCTGCCATGGGCGAAGAGACCAGAGGTCCCCTGGCCATCCTCCAGCCCCACTCTTCTCCATCCCACTCCATCAAGGGGCTGTGTCTGGGAAGGCTGGCTCCCCCACCAGGCTGGTGTGACCTCCTTAAGGTAGGGATGGAGCTTGGCCCTGCCCAGTGCGTGCCCAGGGCCAAGCTTCACCTGAAACAGATCTGGGACCCAATAAGACATTTGAGGAATGAACGAATGAATGAATGAGATGACAAGATGTTAGTTTTGCATCCAGATGTAGGACTGGTCCAGGGGGAGCTCCAGGAATGCTGAGTAGTGTGGCCCTCCCAGCAACTCCTAGAGCACAGAGCTGATAAAGAAAGCAGTGTCTACCCCTGGTCCTGAGGCTGGCCCCTCCCAGGGCAGCTGCACTGGCTTGCTGGGGCTGCCCCAACAAAGTGCCACAACCTGGGCACCAAACTGCAGCAGGTTCTTGTCTCACAGTCCTGGAGGCTGCACGACTGCGATCAGGGTGTCAGTGGGGCTGGGTCCTTGGCTTGTGGAGGCGGCAGCCAGTCTCTGCCTTCATCTTCACAGGGAGTCCTTCATGTGAGCGCAGGTCTCTGTCCCAATTTCCCCCTTTTGTAAGGACACCAGTCGTATTGGATTAGGACCCACCCTAATGACCTCATCACAACTAATTACATCTGCAACAACCCTATTTCCAAATAAAGTCACATTCTGAGGTAGTGGGGTTAGAATTTCAATATATGAATTTTGGAGAGGCACAATTCAGTCCATAACAGTTTGCTGGTATTTATTGGTCAGGGCTGGACACAGAATGCCTCGTAGTCTCTGCCCCACCTCCTGTCCCCACCTCCCCGTCAGTGCCAAAATGCCAGGATGGATGGCGTGTGGGTGAGATGCTGGCCCAGAGGAGGTCAGACCACCTGGGCAGCCCTATCCCAGCCACAAGCCTTCAGACCCTCCATTTACCTGCCCTTGGTGAAGAGGCAAAGCAGCAGGTGTAGGCGGGTCTGACCGGCAGGTGGGCTAGTTCAGGGTTCTCTCTGGCACCAGCGCTGGCACATCTGGGTGGGGAAGAAACCCCTAGTGCCAGGCTCTGGCTCCCTCACCCTCCCTCCTTTGCCTGCTCTGCCTCCTTCCCTCCCTCTCCGGCTCCAGCTGTTCTCGTTGCGAGAACCCAGCTCACCCATCGTGGGCTGGAAAGGAAGAATTCCCGAGGGTGTCATGTTTTGACTGTCAGTTACCAACATTGGGTGTGACCTCCTTTTGTCCCTCTAATGCCCCTGCAGGGGAGCTGTTGGTGTCTCCTGTCCTGCAGGACTGTGAAGTGGGGGACGAGAATTGAGGGACTTGCTGGGATTTGAAAGTGGGCACAGCCAGCCTAGAGCGTGGTGGTGACGAGTCTCCACCAGGCCACACTGGGAAGCCAATACCTGCCACGGGACTGGCTGGGCACCTGCCTGTAGCCTCCAGGACACCCCGACCAAAGTCCAGGTGCAATTGCCGTTATCTCTTCTGCTCCATATCTCCATGATCATCGCAGGGTGCTGTCAGGAGGCCCCCAAGAGCAGGAGGCCTGGTCAGCATTTGTCACAGCGGGCTCATCCCTGATAACAGAAGTGCTGGCCACGCCAATGTTGGAGACAGCTTGGGGCCTGGGCTTACCTTTGAGAGGATGGAATTCCACTGCAAGTTTTGTCAGCCTGCGCCAACTGCTCAGCCGTGCCCTGGTCAGGGTGTGAGGTCCCTTCCCCCTCTTGCAGGGGCTACCAAGAGCTGAGAGTGGCTCTGCCTACAGATTGGCCACCATAGGCCCTACTACCTGAGGGGTCTCTGGCCCCAGGGAAAAGCAACTTGCAGGGATGAATAGAGTCACCTGCCCCAGGTGGAAAGGCCCAGAGAATAGATTTACTTATTTCTTTTTGTTTTTTTTTTTAGACAGAATCTCACTCTGTTGCCCAGGCTAGAGTGCCATGGCATCAGCCTAGCTCACAGCAACCTCAAACTCCTGGGCTCAAGCGATCCTCCTGCCTCAGCCTCCAGAGTAGCTGGGACTATAGGCATGCGCCACCATGCCCAGGTAATTTTTTCTATATATTTTTAGTTGGCCAATTAATTTCTTTCTATTTTCAGTAGAGATGGGGTCTCTCTCTTGCTCAGGCTGGTTTCAAATTCCTGACATTGAGTGATCCTCCCACCTCAGCCTCCCAGAGTGCTAGGATTACAGGCGTGGGCCATTGCACCTGGACTGATTAACTTATTTCTTTCAGCACAAGACACGAGCCCTATTTGAGTGTGTGGGCAGGTGCCCATGTGTATGTGATGGGTGTGAGTACACAGGTCAACATGTGCACCCCTGTTTCCGGGCCTTTCATGCAGTAAAAGGACAGAGAATCTAGATCCGGCTCAGCAGAGGATGCTGGGAAATGTCCTCACCCAGGAGTCTCTCAGGACTCCAAATTTTTGAGGCCCTCTCTCTGTTTTTCTCGTGTTCATTCCCCTCAGAGGCTAAGAACTTTTTAAAAGCCAGGCTTCCTCCCTTTCTACTCCAACGTCCACTTCTGCGACTTCCCCAAGGGGTGGAGGAGAGGTTGCATAGGCAACTTGACTTTTTCTTATTGTGGTAAAATACACATAAAATTTACCATTTTAATCTTTTTCATTTTTTTTAGACAGAGTCTCACTCTGTCACCTAGGCTGGAGTGCAGTAGCACAATCATAGCTCTCTGCAGCCTCAAACTCCTGGGCCCAAGCAATCCTCCAGCCAGCCTCAGCCTCCCGAGTTTTATTCATTTTAAGTGTACATTCTGTGGCAATGAGTACATTGACCTTATGCAACTGTCACCACCATGCATCTCCAGAACTTTTTCATACCCAATTAAATACTAACCCCCCAGACCCCTGGGTCCCCAGCCCCTGGCAGCACCACTCTACTTTCTGCCTCTATGAATCTGATTATTCTAGTACCTCACATAAGTGGAATCATACAGTATTTGTCCTCTTGTGACTGGCTCATTTCACTTAGTGTGATGTCTTCAAGGTTCATCCATGTTGCAGCATATGCTAGAATTTTCTTCTATTATAAGGCTGAATAATATTCTATTGTATGTATGTGACACATTTTATTTATACTTTCATCTGTCATTGGACACAAATTACTTCCATTTTTTCAATGCTGCTATGCAAATGAGTATACAAATATCTGAGTCTCCACTTTTAAGCCTTTTCTGTATCTANCCAGAAGAGGAACTGCTGGATCCTACAGTAATTCTATGTTTAAGTTTTTGAGGAATTGCCATACTGTTTTCCACAGCAGTTGTACCATGTTACATTCCCACCAACAGTGCCCCAGGGTTCCAATTTCTTCACATCCTCCTCAACACTTTTTTAGAACAGCCATCCTAATGGGTGTGATATCTCATCGTGATTTTGATTAGCATTTCCCTAATAGGTAGTCATGTTAAGCATCTTTTGATGTGTTAATGGCCATATGTGTATCATCTTTGGAGTGATGTCTATCCAAGCCCTCAACTTTACTTTTTTCAAGAACTCTTCATGATGTCCTGAAGGCAGCCATTTGGGGCCATTTCCCTCTGAGATTCCTGTGACCCACCCCGGGGCTGCACTGGCTCCCAACGCAGATGTCCCCGTGGGAGACAGGTGAGGGACAGGCGGCCAAGAGGAGAGACCTCGCCCACCTCGGAACCTGCCTAGAGAGCTCTGCTCCTGGAGACTCCAAACCTACTGCTGAGAAATCTGGAAACTCACGCTGAGCCAGGGCCACATTCTAGATGACTCCAGCCCAGTACATTGTGCCTCACCCAACACAGAGACGCTTCAAGGGGGCTTTGCCTGGGCTGGGAGGGCAGCTGACACAGTGCCTCTAACAGGAACATGCAGCACCCGCCTCCAGACCTTTGGGGCTCCGGCCACTTACAATTTTCCAGGGATAATTTGCTGTCCACTAGCCACATGACACCTAGGGTCACATGCACAAACCTTCCTGCTGATAGGAAAGATTGCAATCATGTTGGTACCCGGAAGGTGCGTGTCCAGAGCTGATCATCAACTATGTCAGTTCAGAGCTTATCATCCTCCATAGCCTAAGAGGCCCTTCTCCTATCTTATTTATCTTCCCCCGTCACCCCAGGTCCAATTCCTGTCCCCATCCCGCTTACCCCACCATGGGCAGCCATTCTAATGTGTGTGATGGGCCGGGCGCGGTGGCTCACGCATGTAGAGTGCCCAGGCACGCACTCTAGCCTGGGCAACAAAGTGAGACTCTGTCTCAAAAAAAAAAAAAAAAAAAATGTGTGTGATATGTATTCTTGCATCTTTGTAAAATATGTGTGTCTTCTCATGTGTGTCTTTAACGAATATACTCTGACCTGTGCTCCTGTGCCGATAAATCACATTCTCTTTCTCACTGTATTTTTCACTTAACGTTATGTTTTAAAAATCAATCCATCCTCCAGCATGTGTTTCTAATTCACAGAAAATTCCATCCTGACTTTCACATCTGGGAGACGGGCAACCAGGAGATGCTGTCTTCACAATATACTTTCACTCTTAAGATTATTAACTAAATTAATCAAATCATCGATACTTTTGGGTTTTTTTCCTTCCAATTTGAACTATCTCTTCCTGAGAAGGTGGCTTCATTAATGTCTCCAACTACAATTGTTGAGCTGTTTCTTCCTGCAGTTCTGCCTGTTGTTATTTTGTATATTTCAAGACTATTGTTAGATATATACGCATATATTTGTGTCCATTTTATCATATGTTATATCCCTCTTTGACAATATAATGGTTTTTACTTTGAATTATATTTTGTTAGCTATTACTATTGCTACTCTTTCTTTGGTTCATGTTTACACAGTATATCTTTTTTCCTGTCTGTTTCTTCTCGATCTTTCTCTACCACTTTAAGTGTGCCCTCACACTCTAGGTGTCCAGACAAAGAATTTCTTTCTCGCCATTTACTGCCTTTTTGTATGACTAGTGATTTTTGTTTATAATTATTGTTGATATTGTTACATTATAACTTATCTCTATCTTATTTTATATAATTTGTTTTATCATATGTTTTGTTAACTTTTTTCCTTTCCTTCCTTCAATAGTCCAATTTTCTTCTGCTGGTTTGAAAGTGTTTTTTATAACCAAGTAAAACACACCTCAGCAAATGACTGAATAAATAAATGGAAGGAAAGGGACAAATCTTCCTCATGGAAAAATTTCAAATAATAAATATAGAAGGAATGCTCAAAATAGAAAGCCATTGGAGTACTGCATTAATAATTCCTGCAAGTAAGATCCATACATATGTGCTAAATTAGTGAGCAAGACTCTAAGGAGAAGCAGGATATTTGCACAGAATGAAGGTGCATCCTCCAAAACTTTGTTAATCACGGTGCTGGTTTCAACATATTAATACAGCCATGGATTCTTCGGTTCTCGTCCCACCCCAGGACGGGTTGCTTAACTACTCTCTGCGTGAGTGTGCTGGGCTAGACTTCGTGATGGGCTTCTCACACATAGACACATAGAATATAAAAAGGGAAAAATAGTAACTCTTGAGTAGAAAAGACTGACAGACACCACCTGAACCCAATGAACATGATTAATGTCACCAGGAATAAACCATGTTATGCCATGTTCCTCCCAACGTGATGGGAACAGACGGGCACTTCACCTCTGTAGTATTCTTCCTCAAACCTAGACAATCAGTGTAATCATTAGAAAGCAGCCAAACTCCAACTGAGAGAGATTCTATGAAATAATTCACCAATACTCTTCAAAAATCAAGGTCATGAAAAGTAAAACACTGAGACACCACCGCTATTGAAGGAATTCAAAGCACTGTGGTGAGTAAGTCATCATGGAGTCCTGGAAGGGGTACTGGAACAGAAGTGGGCATCCATGAAAAAACTGGCGAAATCCAAATAAAATCTGCAGTTAATAGTGTTCTACCAATGTTCTTCTCCTAGTTTGAGTAAATATGCCTCAGGTACATAAGATGTTAACATGAAGGGAAGCTATGCTACCTGGACTACCTTTATGATTTTTCTGCAAATCTGAAGTTATTTCAAAATAAAAATTATAAAATAGGCTGGGCGCAGTGGCTCACACCTGTAATCCTAGCCCTCTGGGAGGCAGAGGTAGGTGGATCATTTGAGCTCAGGAGTTCAAGACCAACCTCAGCAAGAGCAAGACCCCATCTTCACTAAAAATAGAAAGAAATTAATTGGCCAGCTAAAAATATATAGAAAAAAATTAGCTGGGCATGGTGGCACATGCCTGTAGTCCCAGCTATTCGGGAGGCTGAGGCAGGAGGATCACTTGAGCCCAGGAGTTTGAGGTTACTATGAACTAGGCTCATGCCACGGCACTCTAGCCTGGGCAACAAAGTGAGACTCTGTCTCAAAAATAAAATAAAATAAGAAAGAAATTAGCTGGACAACTAAAAATATATAGAAATATTAGCCGGGCATGGTGGCACCTGCCTATAGTCCCAGCTACTCGGGAGGCTGAGACAGCAGGATTGCTTGAGCCCAGGAGTTTGAGGTTGCTGTGAGCTAGGCTGATGCCACGGCACTCACTCTAGCCTGGGCAACAAAGTGAGACTCTGTCTCAAAAAAAAATTATAAAATATTTCTATATATGAAAAATACTTTTACATTTGTATGTATGAGCAGGTAACAAGAGATTATCAGGAATGAATAGATAGATTAAAGAAAAGCTTTTTAAATGAAAAATACAATTCTCACAATAAAATATCACTTAGTCACAGATGAAGAGAAAATTAGGCAATTGGACGTTAATAAACTACCAAAGGTGCAACCCTGAGAGACAAGTAGAAGGAAAACATAAGGGAAGCACTAATTTAAAAATGTATTGTGTGTGTTTGTATGTGTGTGTAATCAAATCCTCAAAAATGTAGAATAAATAGATAGGCCGGGCGCAGTGGCTCACACTTGTAATCCAAGCACTCGGGGAGGCTGAGGTGGGACAATCGCTCAAGGTCAGGAGTTCAAAACCAGCCTGAGCAAGAGCGAGACCCCATCTCTACTAAAAATAGAAAGAAATTAATCGGCCAACTAAAAATATATAGAAAAAATTAGCCGGGCATGGTGGTGCATGCCTGTAGTCCCAGCTACTCAGGAGGCCGAGGCAGAAGGATTGTTTGAGCCCAGGGGTTTGAGGTTGCTGTGAGCTAGGCTGATGCCATGGCACTCTAGCCTGGGCAACAGAGTGAGACTCTGTCTCAAAAAAAAAAAAAAAAAATGTAGAATAGACGGAATGAGGAAAACAAAATATTTAAGGAGATAATGGCTATGAAGGTTTTAGAACTAGTGAAAAACATAGTATCAGAAGTCTAGGAACAAAAATCTATACCAAGCAGGAAAAATAAAAATAAATCCATACCTAGACATATCTCAGGAAAATTGAAGACACAAAGACAAGATGTTAAAGACAACTGGAGAGAAAGAACAGGTCACCTACAGGGGACTGACAATTAGAAAAACAACGGACTTCTCAGCAGCAGCAACAGAAGTCAGAAGATGGCAAATACAATCTTGCAAATGTTGACAGAAAATAACTGTCAATCTAGAATTATGAACCCTGTGACGCTATCTTCAAGACTGAGGGTGGTAAAAATGTGGGAATTTATCTTCAAGAAACCTACACTAAAGGAAGAAAAATTTGCCTGGCACGTTGACTCCATCCCAGGATTTTGGGAGGTCAAGGGGGGAGAATCATTTGAGGTCGGGTGTTCAAGACCAGGCTAGGCAACACAGCAGGAGATCCTGTCTCCACAAAAATAAGAAAAATTAGCCAGGCGTCATGATGCACACCTGTAGTCTCAGCTACTTGAGAGGCTGAAGCAGATGGATCACTTGGGCCCAGGAGTTTGAGGTATTGCAGGATCTATGATGACATCACTGCACTCTAGTCAAGGAGACAAAGAGAGACCCTGTTTCAAAAAAAAAGAAGAAAAAAAAATTTGATTTCAAAAGAGCCATCTAAGATGCAGGATTAAAGACGGAATGCTGAGTAAATAAATGGAAATAATGTATATAAATCAAACATTGTCTTTTAAAAATAAGTAGTAATTATATTTATAGATATTATCATATTGCTCTACTCAGAAGTTGTACCCATTTACAGTCACTAGCAACGTAAGGAAGTACCAATATCCACGTCTCTCTGATAGCCTATTATCAGATTTTATGATTTTTACTAAACCAATAGGTGGAAATGGCATCTCAGTGAGTTTTTACATTTCTCTTGGTATGATATGTTGCAGCTATTCTTTTCTAATTTTTTGTCTTCATCTTTTTAATTAATGGTGCTTTCGCCATAGTGAATTTCTTTACGGAGTGAATTTTTCTAAGTTTCTGGGTATTGTGCCATACTTAAAAGTGCCTTTCCATTTCCAAAATTATTTTTTGACTCTTCCATCTCTTCTCCTGTATTTTGTGTTTTATTTTTTAACATTTACATATTTAGTCTTTCTCGGAATTATTTGCTGTAAAGCATGAGTTATTGATAAAACTAATTTTTTTTAGATGACTATCCCACTTGCCTAGCAGCTTTTTATTGAATAGTTCAATTTTCCCCCACTGATTTGGAATTTCAACTTTATTATATGCTAAGTAAGTTACCTTGTATTTGGCTTATTTTGGTTTGGGGTTTTTGTTGTTGTTGATGTTGTTGTTGTTTTTGAGACAAGATCTTGCCGTGTTGCCCTGGCTGGTCTCGAATTCTTAGCCTCAAGCAATTCTCTTTCCTGGGCCTCCTGAATAGCTGGGATCACAGGCACACACCACTGCACTCACCTACTTTCTTGTATTTGAATCTATTTCTGTACTTTCTACTCTATTCCATTGATTTTTCTATTCCTGTGGTAACACCACACTCTAGTTATTATGGCTCAATAAGATATTTAATATCTGATAAATCTTGTCCCCCTCATCTGTCCCGGATATCTTTATTTGTTTGGTTACCAAAATAATTCTTTTGGTGTTTTCACTGGACTCATGTTTACACATCAACTTAGGGTAAATGGACTTTCTACAAATGTGATATATGTTTCTATATTTTCAGATTTTTTTGATGCCTTAGTAGAACTTTGAAGTTTAATTCATAAATAGATTGCATGTATCTCATTAAGTATATGCCTAATTGTTTCATTTTGTTGTTATTATTATTATTTGTTGTTGTATTGTAAGTGGACTGCATAACCAGTTGTTTATAAATGTGAAGTCTATAAATTCTGAATATTAGTTTCAAAACAGACATTTTACTGAATTTTGCTGTTTGTAACACTTCTAAAATTAATAGATTTATTTTTAGAGTAGATTTAGGTTCACAGCAAGAATGAGTGGAAAGTCTAGAGACTTCCCACACACCTCTGATTCTCCCACACCTACACAGACCCCCTCTGCCCACCATGCCCTACCAGAGTGGTACATTTGTTACAACCAATGACCCTACATTGACATATCACTATCCATCAAAGCCTATAGTTTAATATTTTGTTCTCGGTGTTGTATATTGTATGGGTTTACACGAACGTATAATGACATGCATCCACCATTGTCGTATCGTACGGGATAGTTTCACTGCCACAAATATCCTGTGCTCCACCCATTCATCCTCCCTCCCCCTATACCTGAGTTACTTTGTGTAGGATAAGGACTCCCCCTTTCCACCCAAGTTGTTGCAAAAGACAGTATTTCATTCTTTCTTATGGCTGCGTAATACTTCATGGGGCGTGTGTGTGTGTGTGTGTGCACGCGTGCACGTACACACATTCTTGATGCTGTACATGCTGTGAGTTTGGACAAAGGTATATGACATGTATCTACCATTATAGTATCACACAGAGTATTTTCACTGACCTAAAAATCCCTGAACCTATTCATCCCTCCCTCCCCCCATACCCCAGCGACCACAGATGTTAGTTTTGTCTTTTCCAGAATGTCATATAGTTGGAATCACACAGTATGTAGTCTTTTCAGATTAGCTGCATTCGCTTAATCTTAATATGCATTTAAGATTCCTTCATGTTTTTTCATGGCTTGATAGCTTACTCCTTTTTAGCATTCGGTGCTATTCCATTGTCTGGATGTGCCACCATCTATCCATTCACCTATTGAAGGGCATCTTGGTTGCTACCAAGGTTTGGCAACTATGGATACAGTTGCTGTAAACATTTATGTGCAGATTTTTGTATGGACAACAGTTTTCAGTTCATTTGGACAATTATTATACCAGGGAACTTGGTGGCTGGATGATGCAGTATGAACATGTTTAGTTTTGTAAGAAAACTGTTAAACTGTCTTCCAAACTGGCTGTACCACTTTGCCTTCCCACCACCAGTGAATGACAGAGTTCCTGTTGCTTTTCATCCTCGCCAGCATTTGGTGTGCGACACTTTCTGAGTCAAATCTTTTGGGCTTTCCAGGTATAAAATTATGCCATCTGGAAATAATAATTTTTCCTCCTTTCTGATTTCTCTGTGTTCTGTCTCTTGTCAAATCATATTGGCTCATAAATCCAGAAAAATGTTAAATAATAGCTGTGAAAATGAACAAATTTCTCTTATTTTTGACTTCAAGTTGGGGAAAGCTTCTATTGTAGCCCCCTTAAGCATGATGTTGGCTTTGACACTGAGATAAAAATATTGTATCATGTTAAGGAAATACATACCTCTTCCCATTTTGTTCACAGTATTTGCCAAGGATAAACTGTTGAATTTTTCAGTATCTGTGGGGATGATCATGTCATTTTTCTCTTTTGACATATTAATATGGTAAATTACATTGATAGATTTCTTAATATTAAATCATTCTTGTATTTCTGGAAGGCAACCTTTTAAAAAAAGCTCCTTAAATTCTTAAAAAAGCAACAATTTTCTTATCTGAGCCTTTATCTCTGAAGAGAATGTTAGATAAATGCACAAATATATAAAGGCTGCTCACGATGAAGTGCTCCTGTTTTGTTGACACATCCGAGTTCACCTGTATGTATGAAAATCCCTGGGCCCCTTTGGCTGGAGAGGCGAAGGCAGAGCACCCAAAGGGACCTCCCCCCACCCCAAATAGGAACAGGGCTCCTTGCCTGAGGACCTGCTTGGGGCCCCAGCCAGCCTTCAGGTGAGTCGCTCCCAGTATTAGGGTCACTAGTCGATTCTGTGAATGATTTGAGATCTTTCTAGTGTTTCTCAACTTCTTTCACAATCTGGGGGCCCACAGCAAGCACCACTCCGGGAAACACAAGAAACAAAGAACAGAAGGTCAGGGTCACCTGGGCATGATGTGTCCTTTGAGTTTCTTGGGAAATGCTTCCTGGGCTCACCAAGGAAATCTCTGCTAATGTAAAACAGGAGACCTCTGCTTCTATTAATACAAATCAATCTGTGCTCGCAGCCTGTGTCCTTAATTCTGATGTTGTCTTTCTAATCTCTCTTCCCAGCTGGGGTGGGCCCTTGACCCTAAGCCTCTGGCGGCAAGTCCTGGCTGTCTCCTGGGCAGACTCCGGCAGCCTCAGGCCATCCACGTCATAGACACAGCCCTGGCTTTCTTGGGCTGCACAGAGAATCCTAAAGGCTTGTGAAGGGGCCCAGCCTGTACATCCACGGAGTGGGTCTGCGTTTAGCATACATAAAGCTGAAAGGAAACAGCCAGGGCAGTGGGCACCGCAAATATTAGGTAGAACCATATGAAATTGCAGATAATGAGCTGGTTTTAACCTACAAAAAAAGCCACCATTACATGATTCAATCAATCCCAAAGCTGCCTTGGAAACCAAAATAAGTCACAGAACCAAATCTGTGGCGCCACCCAGTGGTCATAACGAGAAAACAGCTTGTTTCATTAAGGAGGATGGTGACAAGAACACATGCTGGGAATTGGAGTTCCATACGAGTGATTGTTTAATGCTCTTGTGTGTATGGTAGTAATTAAGCACACTTATATAATACAAGTAGCTCTCCTGAGGTAGGCAGATAGGTACTGTTATGATCCCCAGGTCAGAGGTGAGAACACCAGGCTCAGGATTTCAAGGGGCACCGCAGAAACACACGGCTGAGAGAGGCAGACCCAGTGTGAGAACAGAGGCTGGCTCGGGCCACGTTTGTCACATTCAGTGGTTTGTCTCCCACTCTAGGGAGAAGGGAAGGCTTCCACACTGGAGATCCAAACCCTGGGAGGTCCCCAGGCAAGACTGACCCAGGTGTTCACACCTGAATGTCTCAGCACTTCACACAGCGCAGAGCAGAAGGTGTTAGTGGAACCATTCAGGTAGGCTGATAAATCAATCATTTCTTAGATGTATGATTTTCTTTTAATTTCAAAGTATTAAGGGGCTACAAATGTTTTAGGTTACATGAATCGTTTT
This sequence comes from Mirza zaza, assembly GCA_008750895.1. Lineage (NCBI taxonomy): Eukaryota > Metazoa > Chordata > Mammalia > Primates > Cheirogaleidae > Mirza > Mirza zaza. The sequence goes on along the minus strand of VSMD01135725.1, from coordinate 18,722 downwards.
TGTAATGCTTGAGTTCTGGCTATAGGTGTGCCCATCAACCAGATAGTGTTCATTGTACCCATTAGGTAGGTTTTTGCCCCTCCCTTCCTCCTCTATTTTAAAAATTGTATTAAAATAAGTTTATTGAAATAAAGAAGAAAATTGTGTGCTATAAAGGACACTGATCAAGTAATTAATTGTTGGCTTAGTGAAATTCATTTTCGAAAATGCTCTGTCTAGCCACTGGCCAGCCTGCCTCCCCTGTGACATCCACCCCTCCTTCCCCTGCAGCCCGTGTAAACGTTCTGAACTGCAACCTGACTGTCATTCCTCTGCCTAAAGCACTTCAGTGCCCACCCCCGGTCACTTCCAGGACAAAGTGCATGCTCTTAGCAAGTCACACAAGACCCCAGCCCCAGTCTAGCCCCTGCCAACTTCCAGCCCTGCATCTCCCCTTGCCCCACTGTGGCCGCACAATGCAATGCACAAAGCACCCCAGTCGCTAAGCTGCCGGCAGTCCCTCTGCCTGAATTCCTTTGTTGCCCCTTTGGGGAGACAACCCAGACCAGACCTGGTTGGACTAATTGGGCGGCCTTTCTCTAGGTGTTCAGAGCCCCTCTTGCTTACTCCTAGAACTAGATTAACCACAGTTTATTTTTGACAACGGTGTCAAAGTAATTCAAAGTGAAAACTATAGTCTTTTCAACACCTGGTGCTGAAAACGTGGCTGTCTATATGGGGAGAAAATAAGCCTTGATCCTTACCTCAAAGCATACATAAAAATTAGTTTGAATGTGTCAGAGACCTAAACAAAAAGACAAAGCTATACAATTCTAGAAGAAAATATGGGAGAAAATCTTTGCGATCTCACCTTAAGATAGGCAAAGATTTTTTTAGTACAAAAAGCATGAACAGGCTGGGCGTAGTGACTCACGCCTGTAATCCTAGCACTCTGGGAGGCTAAGGAGGGAGTATTGCTTGAGCTCAGGAGTTCGAGACCAGCCTGAGCAAGAGTGAGACCCTGTCTCTACTATAAATAGAAAGAAATTAGCCAAACAACTAAAAACAGAAAATATTAGCCAGGATGGTGGCGCATACCTGTAGTCCCAGCTACTGGGGAGGCTGAGGCAGGAGGATCGCTTGAGCCCAGGAGTTTGAGGTTGGCGTGAGCTAGGCTGATGCCACAGCACTCTAGTCCAGGCAACTGAGTGAGACTCTGTCTAAAAAAAAAAAAAACAGCATGAACAGTCAAGGAAATAAAATTGGCTACTGTCACAATTGGAAACCTTGTCTCTTTAGAAGGTACCATTGAGAAAATGGAAATAGAAGCCATGAGCACACAGACACTCACACGTTGCTGGAGGCAATGTGACTGGTACAACCACCTTGAGAAACAATGTGACAGCTGCCTACAAGTCAGTTTTATTCACAATGCCCCCAAGCTGGCAACAACCCACATGTCCTCCTTTGGGGTCCTGGGAGGGTACCTCCCCCAGCCCAGCGTGGCCTCCTTCAGTCCATCCATTGACATCTAAACCGACAACCTGTGGTTATCCATACACCGGAATACTACTCACCAGTGATCAGGAGGGAACTACTGACACACACTCTAGTGAATTCCTGAAATTTTATCTTGTCTCGCATCCATGTTGAGTGCAGTGTTAACTGTCCGATACTAGAATCGAAGCCGGGCTTAGTCGCTTTTGACAGTTTCCAGCTCTCTGCCTCCTCCCAGCTCCTCGATGCATCCCATCCGGATGTCTGGCCCTATATCACCTCCTGGTAACCACTTCCCTATGGGACATATACATACAGCCCACCAGACTCACCCCACTGACCCCATGGACTGCATAGACATGCCACAGTGACCACTCCTAAGTCACAGCGTGGCCCAATGGGATCCAGACTGCTTGCTCTAAAGGAACCAGTTAGAAACCCCTCGGGAACACCGCTGGAGTAACGCCCTGGGCTCCCATAAAGGCCCCCGCCCACAGGCTTGTCTCTCTCTCTGGCTCTCCACCAGCCGGCTGGGTACAACGCCCCCAAGTCCTTCTCCATGGCCCTCCTCGGCAGTCCTCTGAGGATCTATGAGTAATACCCCATTGCTGTTAGTGTGTGTGTTTAGTTGTGTTGCCTACTCCGTGCCTCACCTGACACACCCACACCTAGGTTTTCCTGGCCAGGGCTCTCCCAGGCAGTGGCCATCTTGGTGGGAATAAACTGGACATTGGTCAGACAAGAACCACAAGGTCAACTGCCAGTATAAATACGTTTCCTGTGAGAGGGACACCTGCTTACAGTGGACACCCAGGCATTAGGTAGTCTGGCGGGATGAAGAAGTGCCGGTGAAACGTGCACTGTGAGCAACCGCCCAAATCCCCCCAGTCCCATCAGGGCGGAGCTGGAGTTCATAGCCCAGTCCAGACAGAGACCTCAGTCAGGACCAAATTAGAGAAAATAAAACACACACGACCACATGGGTGAACCTCAAAGGCACTGTGCTAAGTAAAAGAGGCACAAAAGGTCACATACTGTATGGCTGTGTTCACGTGAAATTCTGGGGTGGACAGAGCGTAGTGATGGAATCAGACGGGGCTTGTCTGGAGCCAAGGAAAGGGGGGCATGAAGGTTTGACTGCAAAGGGCTGGCAGGGAACTTTTCTGGGGAATGAAATTGCGCTTCCTGCACCGAAGCAGTGCCCAGCCTGATTTCATTTGTCAAAAGTCGTGGAACTCCATGCTTCCATGGACAGTATTTATAATTTCTGGTTATTTATTTGTTAACTAAATAACATCTCAATAAAGTAGTTTTGTTTTCATGTGGGGGTTGCTGTGATGCATGGCGGGGAACACAGGTGCAGGGATTCTGCTCAGGACTTTATAGAAAAGTATTTGGTCTGGAGGAGGGGGCAGGGCTGCCCGCACGCCAGCGCCGCGTCCGCGGAGCCCGCCAGGGGGCAGCGTCGGGCCAAGCCCTAGGCGGGCAGCGCGGGAGCGGGCTCGGCCGGGCGGAGGGACTCGGACCCCTGTGTGCGGCGGGAGCCCCGTGGCGCGGGCCGACGCTCCTGCCCGGCCGTCCCGGGGCCAGGCCGTGGGCTCCGACTCCCGCCTCGCGCACGCCGCCCGCAGCCCCCGGGCCTGGCGTCAGAGAAGGGAGCCTGGCCTCGCGGGCACTGTGGACAGCGACCTCCCTCCGGCCCTGCGGGCGCGTAGGCCCAGGCGCCCGCGCCCTCCCCGCCGAACGCGCAGAGGGGCGGCAGGCCCCCGGGGCTGCTTCCGGGATGCCCTGCGCTGTCGCCGGCGGGTGGGGGGGGAGGGAGGGCTCCCGGCGCCACTTCTCCAGGCCCGCGGGGCGAGTTGCCGCGGCGCGTGTCCCCGCTGCCCTTCCACGCAGTGAAGCCCTCGTCTCGGCGCTAGGGAATCCCCGCCCACGGGAAGCTCGGAAATGCTCATTTCGAACCACAAAAGAACTATGGCCTAGAAATGTTTTTAATTGCCCCTTGTGCGATTAACCGGAGGCTGTTAGCCGGCGTGGCTGGCCGAGGAGGGCGCTGCTGGGGATGAGCGCGAATGCGGGCGGGGCGAGATCGGCCGCTGCCCCGCGTTCCGTGGCCCGGGGACACCGGCTCTCCGTGATCCCTCTGCGGTGGCCACAGCTCCCCGCGGCCCCGCGGGGGACACGCATGGGGGCCCGCCCGCCCCCGTGCTCGTTCCCATCCCTCTCAGCCCCGCCTAGAGCACAGGGAGGTCTGCCTAATTTTCCGGACACAGCGGAGAGGCGACCGATCCCCTCCGTCCTCCTCCCGCAGCCGCCGGGGCCGCCTCGGACGCGGGCCGGACGCTGGCGACGCTGCAGGTGCAGCCCAGAGGCGGCGCGCGGGTGAGTCGCCCCGCCGCTCCGAAAATGCTGATGGAGGAGCGGGGAGCAGGGGGACGGCGATTAGAGACCAGCGGGTGCCAGAGAACGGGAGGAAGGCAGGGAGCTATGCGGCCTGCATTCTAGCCCGCAGCTTTCCCTAAACTGGGGTCCGCCGGCTCTGAGCACTGGCCTGCTCCGGGCCTAGGGGAGACTGGAGGGTCGCGCGGACAATTTCCCCGAAAGGGAAGCCGTGGGTATACTCCACTTTAGAGCACTGGCTCTGGGCCCAGACAGAGGCGTGGGGTTGAATTCTCTCCTGCTACAGAGGAGAGAATTCAACCTCTGAATTCAACCACCTAAGAAGGTGGTTGTATAACCGTGCTGAGTCAGTTTCCCCATCTACACAGTAAGAGTATAGGCTGGGCGTGGTGACTCACACCTGCAATCCTAGCACTCTGGGAGGCCGAGGCGGGAGGATCGCTTGAACTCAGGAGTTCAACTGAGCAAAAGCGAGACCCCCTCTCTACTAAAAATAGAAAAATTAGCCGGGCATGGTGGCGCATGCCTGTAGTCCCAGCTACTTGGGAGGCTGAGGCAGCAGGATTGCTTGAGCCCAGGAGTTTGAGGTTGCTGTGAGCTAGGCTGACGCCACCGCACTCTAGCCCGGGCAACAGAGTGAGACTCTGTCTCAAACAAACAAACAAAAAATCGCGTACTGCTACGTCACAGGTGTGAGGTTGAAACCAAAGATGCTGCAGAGTACTGAGCGGGAAGCCTGTGAGCTTGGACAGATTGGTGTAATTTTAGGAGAGAAAAATCTCCGCTTCCAGCCTTGGGGCTGCACTTCCGGCTAGGCCTGTCGTCCCAGGATGACAGGATGGCTTCCTGGCCCAGAAGTTGCAAGGGGCACGGACACACGCAAAGGTGACCCTGCAGGCAAGCACTGAGCCTGCCGGTTGGTGACTGTCAGGGCCTTTGCATGGGTCATAGTGTGGCTGGCACAGTTGCTGCTTTTCTTGACGAGGACATCCCTCAAACGTCGTTCTTCACCCCCAGATACCTTCTCAGAAAACTGGGAACCACTGTCCTAATCATGAGCACCTCTAAACTTGCTGCTACAGAGCAGTTTCCATTTTGTAGCCGCGAACTTGGAGGTCATGGATGGTTAAATGATGTGGGCCAGTTGAGGAACGTACCCTCTTCCACTGTCCTTTGTGTGTGTTTAATGCTGCGCGTTGCATTCTCCGTCCAGCAAAGGATGAACATAGGCCTGTTTGTGCAGCCAGAGGAAGGAGGCCTCAGATCTTCCACAGCACCCTGCAAGGCTTACTGCCAGCCTCAGGGCCAAAGTGAAAATGAAATACGACACGAAACTGGAAAATGGACTTGGGGAGCCCTCTCAACCTCTACCCCCGAGATGGACCCGGAGGACTGGAACAAGATCCTGGCCCTGTGGGACATGGCTCTTGCACGTTTCAGTCCGGAGAAACAGCCCCCGCTCCTTTTCTCCTCCTAAAGTCTTAAAACCTGCTCCACCTGCCAGATCTGGACAAGGGGCTCAACCTTGGACCCCCTGCCCTCTCCCATAAGCGACGACCCAGCAGCTGTGTCAGGACGAAGTTTAAATTTGAAGGTAAGAACATTCCTTGGACTGAGCCACGCCCACGGGCTGCGGTGCTGGACCGTTCTGGCTCACTGCTGTCCCCAGAGCAGATAGTGCACCTTGAGTGCCGAAGACACCTGGGGCCCCAGAAGCGGCCGAGTGGGCCGGACAAGTGTCTCTGCTCACCCGTGGCTGGCCCGAGCCGTCTCTCCTCCTCCCTTCCCCTCCTGTCGCCCCGCTGCCGTGATCCCTTCTCCAGCGTCCCCGCGCGCCCGGCGCTCGGCGCTATGGTTTCTGCTTGGCTGTTCCCTTGTCTCCCTGCTGCCTGCCCTGCCCTTTCCCCGCACACGCGCGGGATGCCTCTGTCTCGGGGGTTACCAGCGCCCGCTCCCCTGCCCCGCAGTCCCCGCGCCTGGAGCTGTCCCTTGGCCCTGCAGCCTTCCGCTGCCCGGCCTCCGGACACCCACACCGGGGGCTGCAGGCTTTGGGCCCGCGCGTGGCCAGTGCCGGGGCAGAGCCCCTATTTGCATAAGTGGGCAGGCTCGCATCCTGATTGGGTTTCGGTGTGGATTCGCCCCGCCCGTTAGCGTTGGCTCCGCCCCTAGGATGCGGGGCAAGAGGGGTACGCGAACGCGGCTCCTCCAGCCTCGCCTCGGGCCGGGAGCCGTGGGGCAGGCGGGACGAGTCTCGCGCGGTAGAGCTCACGCACTTGCGCTGGTCAATGCTCCACTGTGTTGCCACCTACTCGGGGGAACCTCCTGCTCTGTCCTTGACAGGTGGGCCGCAGTGGGCCCGTACACGCTGGACTCGAGGGCCTGAGATGGACCCAATGGATCCCAGCCCTGGGGGACCTCAGCCAGGCGGGGCAGAGAAGTAATGGAACTGTCCGTGCGTGGCGCGGTGCCAGCTCTGCACTGGGTCCTTCGGAAGCGGGTTAGGGAAGGCTCCTTGGGGGTCAAGGCAGTTGAGCGAAATGGATAATGAAAGCAACCACTTATAATGTCTGCAATTTTTTTTTTGCATTTCATCTTCACAACAGCCCGAGATAGGTACTCATTTTACAGATGAGATATAAACTGTGGTTCAAAGAGATTAAGCCTTCTTTCACTATGAGCAAGTGACAGAGTGAGGATTTGATCCTGCTTTACTGGGCGCCCCAGCTGGTCTTCACTCCATGTTATAAGCACAGTGGCAAGGGAAACGACGTGAGCAAGGAGGCTGAGGTGAGAAACGGCACAGAATAGAGGAGGGGACTACGGAAAAATTATGATTACAGAAAAATGATGTTTCTGGAGCACCAAGTTGCGCTCACAAAGACATGAGAGTGCAGGCTGGAGAGGACAGCGGGGCCATGGAGGATCTCGTCAGCCACAGCCAGGAGTTTGGACTTGGCCCTGAGTGCAGTGAGGGGCTGGCCCCCACCTGGGGGTTTTACAGAGGGGAGCGAGGCATCCTGTCTGCTGCAGTCAGGAGGAAGGGTGCAGGCAGGGAAGGCAGTGCAGAGAGCTGGGTGCAGTCTACTCCAGATCTTGCTTTTCAACATCTTTTTCATTATGCACAATGGGAAAATGATTCCCGTTGCCCGGCACGCTGGATAACACAGGAGGGGACTGTTGGCAGCCGGCAGCAACCAACCCAAGGACTCTGGCCATCTGAAGTCCCAGCATAGTCACCCCTAGGGCCGATGAATCCCAGCTACATGTACCCAGTCACAGCACACCCAGGCTCATATAATGACAGTGAAGAATGAAGAACAAGAGCTGGATTCAAGGAATGGTAAGAAAGCAAAGTTGGTATCACATGATGAAGAGGCAAAGGGGAAGGAAGATGATCCCTGGGTTTCTGGACTAAACAGCTGGACAGACTCTGAGCTTGTGGTAGGTGCAGAAGCCCAGGGTCCAACAGACAGACTGGCCCAACTTCCAATTTCACCAACTTACTGGTTCTGTTACCTTGGGCAAAAAGCCTGTTCATTCCTCTGTAAGACAGGGATATTAGTAGAGTTACAGGGTTGTTGTGAGAGTAAAATGAGATAATGTGCAATGTCTAGAACATAATAATGTATCGAATAAATGGCAATGCGAGTACTGTTGTCATATTATTATTTATTATTGTTATCCATAAATCTGAAGCTCAGAAAAGAAGCAATTTCAGAAGCCATCAAGTGGGAATCGAAACCATGAGAATGAATGAGAAAATCTAAAAAAAGTGCACATGGTGAGGAGGGAGGATGTCGAAGACCAGAAGCTCTGACACTGACGGAGCGGACACAGGAAGTGGAGCCTGGTACAAGGGGCCAGGGAAGGAGATAAGCCATGAGAGCCTGGTATCACGCAGGCCACATGTAGCAGCCATGCGGTTGGCCCTCTGCCTCACGTCCTCCTTCCTAGCAGAACCCGAGGTTGCTCAGGGAAGCACCCTCCTCTCAGCGGCGCTTCAGAGGGGGCAGAGGCAGTCCCAGCTCCAGCCCAGGAGGTGAGTCCTCCTGGTAACCCCCTTCTCCTTGCCAGTGCTTCATCCAGGAAGGTGCATTCAATACAGTTCTGTGTGATGGGATTTGATGGAAAATCTGCTGGAGGACTTCTGGAAAAGATGTCCTTGATCTTATAAAGAGATGCACATGCAAATCAAAATCACAATGAGATACCACTTCACACTCACTAGGATGGCTAGAATAAAAAAAGTCTGAGATAACAGCAAGTATTGCTAAGAATGTGAAGAAATCAGAACCCTCATACACTTCTGGTGGGATTGTAAAATGATACAGCCATTTGACAAATAATCTAGAAGTTTCTTCAAATGATTACACATAGCGTTACCATATGATCCAGCAATTCAACTCCTAAGTATATACCAAGAGAAATGAAAACATATGCTCACACAGAAACTTGTACACAAATGCTTATAGCAGCATTATTCACAGTAGCCAAAAAGTGGAAACAGCTCAGATGTTCACCAGCAGACAAATGGATACATAAAAGGTGGTATATCCATACAAGGGAATATTATTTGGCCATAAAAAGAAGGGAAATGCTGCTACATGCTATGACCTGAATGAAACTTGAAGATGTTCTGCTAAATGAAAGCAGTAGTGGCAAAAAACCACATACTTTATGGTTCCATTCATATGAAAGTCCAGAAGAGGGAAATCTATAGACAGAAAGTAATCCAGTGGTTACCAGGGGATAGGGTGGTGGAGGGGGATGGGAGGTGATAACTAAAGGATAACAGGTTCTTCGTGAAGTGACCAAAATGTTCTAAAATTGACTACAGTGATGGTTGCTCTTATGAATGAATATACCCAAAACCATTGAATTGCACACTTTAAATAAGTGAACTGTATGATATATGAATTACATAAAACTGTTTTAAAAACAGATACCCCCAAAATACAGACCCTTCTCAATGTTGTCATGTCTGGATGGGATGGCTGGAACTGTTGCAGCCATCTTGCCACCAGCACAAGGGTGATGTCCTCACAAAGACAAACCTGTAATCTTAGCATTTTGGGAGGCTGAGGCGGGAGGATCACTTGAGTTCAGGAGTTTGAGACCAGCCTGGGCAACAATAGCAAGACACCATCTCTACAAAAAATTAAAAATTAAAAAAAGAGAAAGTTCTCAAGTTCTCAGTGAGAAGCAGCAAGAGACCCCTGGCGGTACCACACCTAGCTGTCTTGTTATGTGACGTGATGAATTGTTGAAGCCAGCTTGAGTTGGAGTTTTTGTTGATGTTGTTTGCAAACAACTAAGTATTTTAATCACAAGCAGTTTAATGTAGGGAATTAGTTGCTCACAAAACCTTTGGAAGTGCTGGGTGATCAAGCTCTAGGTTACATCTCCAGAAATGACTCCTAGAACCTTGCAAAACTGACCCACTGTTGGAGCTATGACTTCTGTCCCTGCGCAGGAAATTGGGGACTTGGGAGCCCACCACTGAAACTACTGCAATCATGAACATAGTGCTTTATTTGTGACTCAGGGGCAGAAAGCCATTGTCAAACCAGCACAGCTGCCTGTCAGCACTCATTCAGTGAGTGCTGGTGAATGAACGTGGAATAGGCTTTGGAAAATGTACCCGTATCCTAGACTCACCTGTCAGAAAAAAACAGTCAAAGCCGCAGGGTAATGCCTTCACTTGCCTCCCACCTTCCATATGGCTCACCTAATGACCAATTCTTTGCTCTTTCTTCCTACTTTCAGCTCAGATCTTCTATCTGGAACCATTTTTCCTTCTGCATGGTACATATCCTTTAGAATTGTCTGAGGGTCTGCTTGTGAAGATCTTTTAGTGTTGGTTTCCCTGGAAATATCTTTGTTTTGCCCTCATTCTCAAAATAGTTTTTTTCCTGGGCATAGAAGATAGACTGATAGTTGTTTCCTTTTAGTATATGAATATTCTTATCCTTAAGGGCCCATTGCCTGCAGCCACTTCTGATACCAAATGGTCAAGGTTCAGTACAAGAACTAGAAGCCAGAAGAAAAAGAATTTGATACAGGGAAATGGGTACTAAAAAGCAATAGGTGCATTAAAAAAGGAACTCTAATTGGGCCTCCAGGAAAGACTGAACACCCTAGAGGAGCTGCCACTTATATGACAATCAGGCTAATGTAAAAGCCACATTTGAAATTAAGTTGGGCTTAATAACACAGCACCATTGCTACCATAACTGCAGCTGTGTCCCCTTTCCCACAAAGCAGGGACTAGATACTGGGTAGCTCCTGTAGAAAACCCCTATGTCTTAATGATCTTGTTTGCCAGGAGAAAATAAAGAAAATGGCAAAAATTGGGCCAGGCACAGTGGCTCACAGCTGTAATCTCAGAACTTTGGGAGGCCAAGGCAGGAGGATCACTTGAGGCTGACAATTCAAGACCAGCCTGGGCAACATAGTGAGACTCCATCTCTACAAAAAATAGAAAAATTAGCGGGGCATGCTGGTGCATGCCTGTAGTCCCAGCTACTCGAGAAGCTGAGGCAGGGGCATCACTTGAGCCCAGGAGTTTGAGGTTCAGTGAGCCATGATGATGCCACTGTACTCCAACCCAGTGACAGCAAGATCCTGTTTCTAAAAACTGCAAAAATATGGCTTGTTTCACATCTGCTTTCTAAATTCTGAAAACCTAATTTGAATAACCAACTTCAAGGGAATCCACAAAATGTAGCTGCTTCCTAGCTTTTGTACAATAAGACACTCTAGAAGGGGACGGGAATAGTGGAAGGGAATCCCTGTTGTCAAATGGCAGGCAATGTAGGGGCCTGCAATGGCCAATGGCTTTGACAACGCGAAAGCCAAGGAGGCTCCTGGGAGGGCTGTGTCAGCACTGTGGCGGGAAAAGCCAGATTGCACCGGGTAGGTGGGAAACAAGAAGTGAGGCTTGGATTCAGTGAGTGCAAATGGTTTGAGGACTCCTGTGAAGAAGGGAGGAGAGAGCAGCAGAGAGAGAAGGTACATGCAGTTACAAGGGGAGTTTTGGTTGGTTGTTTTTCTAAGAGTGGTAGAGAATCAAATGTGTTTCTGAGTGGAAGGAAAGTGTGAGCCAAAGACAACAGTGAGTGGAAGTGCATACATGATGGACGGAGAGCTCACAGCTGGTGGGAGAGGTGCTTGTGATCTGTTGAAAGATGGTCATGATATTTTGCAAAGCAACAAAAGCATATATTTTTTTTTTTTTTTGAGAAAGAGTCTCACTGCTGCCCAGGCTAGAATGCCATGGCATCAGCCTAGCTCACAGCAACCTCAAACTCCTGGGCTCAAGCAATCCTCCTCCCGAGTAGCTGGGACTACAGGCATGTGTCACCATGCCCGGCTAATTTTTTCTATCTGTTTTTAGTTGTCCAGCTAATTTCTTTCTATTTTTTTAGTAGAGACAGGGTCTCGCTTTTGCTCAGGCTGGTCTCGAACTCCTGAGCTTAAACGATCCACCCACCTCGGTCTCCCAGAGTGCTAGGTTTACAGGCGTGAGCCACCGCACCCGGCCAACAAAAGCATATCTTAAAGTAAACATTGTATGATCCCTTTCCTGTTTTAAAACTATGTTAAATACATTGAAAATACTCACTGAGTTGTCAGCCCTCACAGAGACAAAACTCAATTTCACTGTTGTGAGGCCACACCACCAAGATGGAGCAGCCCCAGCCAACGGCACCTGCTTGGGCAGGATAAGAGTGGAAGGGGGCAGGGCAGAGGCCAGCAGCCCCATACCCAGCCACAGGCCACAAAACTGGCTTGTCCATGGGTCTCATGCCGAAGTCATGATCCCCAGTTGCCCACTCTCCCACACTAAGGGGCGGCCTGCCGTCAGCTCTTCTGGAACCCAACTTCAGAGGCACAAGCATAGCATCTCCCCACCCCACCCACCCTCATCAGATGTCTTTAACAATTGTGGAGACACCCAAGTTCCCCATACTCATCTTGGAACACATCCTAAAAAGCGCTGATGTGACTGCAACACAGTCCCCTCACGTTTCCTGTTCCCCAAATCATAACCAGAAAGACCCACTGACCAAGGCTGTCACTGAAGTAAACAACTTTCTTAAAATAATTTGACATGGCTTATACTAACTAAGCTTTTCTCAACTCCTGTCTAAATCTCTCAACATGGCTATTTCTTATGCCAAGCTTACGTCAAAGTGCATATATAAGAATAATCAGAAATATAAGCCTATATTTTCCAAGAAAATGTTAACAGTGTTTTTCTGAATACTGATTCAGAACTAAGTGTAATTTCTTTTTCTTTTTTTTTTTTTTAAGACAGAGTCTCACTCTGTTGCCTGGGCTAGAGTGCCATGGCATCAGCCTAGCTCACAGCAACCTCAAACTCCTGGGCTCAAACAATCCTCCTACCTCAGCCTCCTGAGTAGCTGAGACTACAGGTGTGCGCCACCATGCCTGGCTAATTTTTTTCTATATATTTTTAGTTGGCCAATTAATTTCTTTCTATTTATAGTAGAGACAGGGTCTCGCTCTTGCTCAGGCTGGTTTCAAACTCCTGACCTTGAGTGATCCTCCCGCCTAGACCTCCCAGACTGCTAGGATTACAGGTGTGAGCCACTGCGCCCGGCCTAAGTGTAATTTCTATTGATTTCTTTTTGTTTATTGTATTTTCTACTTTTTCTACAATAACCTTGTATTACATTTATAAATAGAAAAAAAGCAACGAAAGTTGTTATATAATAAATGGTATACAAGTGGAAAGTTGTGCCTGAATTACAAAAGGATTGAATTGCTGAAAATAACTAAAATGCTGAATAAAATAATATGTGAGCTGAATAAAAAGTAAGTTAAACTCAGGCATGAAGGCAGGGATTTAGGTATGCAAAGCACTGAAGCCAGATTTGGACTCGAGGACATATGAAAACTGGGTGACTCTGAGTATCTGTTTTTGTAGACTCTCAGGATAGCAGGACAGAAGATAAAGCCTTCTGCCCGCCCAAAAGGGAAGCCCAACAGGAGACTCCCCAAAGCTGGGACTCAAGAGGGCTGCATTCTCACTATAAAGATGGCCGAGAAATAAAGTCTCCCTTCCCCAGAGGACTGCAAGGAAAACTGCCTTTGTTAGACCCTGATGCTAATCAAATTGGTGTGGGCGATCTCCCTTGAGAATTGCAAACATAGCCTGCTCTCATACAGGCTTTCAGTCTGAATTCACATGACCAGGCACTATCCCTCCCCCCAAAAGAAAAACAAAATAAAAAAAAAACCTGGAGCCAATAATTTGATTAAAAATGGTCCTAGACTTGTAATGCCCATAGGTGCCTGTCAGAAGCAAGTGTAAATCCTTTCCAGTGGAACTTAGAAATGTGCCTTCATCCCTGTCCTCAAAGAATTCCCACAAGTAATATTCCAAAGAATATGAGCAGCCCCCAAATAAAATAATTCACTAAATATGCAAGTAAACAGAGTACTATGAGTGAGAACCAATAGACACAGACAACAGATTTAGACCCAAACTTTAGATGTTGGAGTTATTAGACCTAGTATATCAAATAAGTATGTGTGATGTAATTTAATAAATAAAAACAGAGCTCTTGAAAATGTTACAAAAGAACTAGCAGATGTGGAAGAATCAAACAACTTATAGAAATGAAAAATACGGCCAGGCAAGGTGGCTCACGCCTGTAATCCTAGCACCTCCTCTTCTGAGGCAGGAGGATCGCTTGAGGTCAGGAGTGCAAAACCAGCCTGAGCAAGAGTGAGACTGTCTTTACAAAAAAATAGAAAAATTAGCTGGGTGTGATAGCTGGGCCCAGTAGTCCCAGCTACTTGGAAGGCTGAGGCAGGAGGATTATCAATTAGGTACGGCTGAAGGAATGATTAGACATGAAAGACAGAATAGAACTTTTTTTTTTTTGAGACAGAGTCTCACTTTGTTGCCCAGGCTAGAGTGAGTGCCGTGACATCAGCCTGGCTCACAGCAACCTCAAACTCCTGTGCTCAAGTGATCCTTCTGCCTCAGCTTCTTGAGTAGCTGGGACTACAGGCATGCGCCACCATGCCCAGCTAAGTTTTGAATATATAGTTTTACTTGGTCGATTAATTTCTTTCTATTTTTTTAGTAGAGACAGGGTCTCACTCAGGCTGGTTTTGAACTCCTGACCTCGAGCAATCCGCTCGCCTCGGCCTCCCAGAGTGCTAGGATTATAGGCATGAGCCACCGCGCCCAGCCCAGAATTGAACTTAACTTACCTGAAATATAGCCCAGAGAGATAAAGACATGGAAAATATAAAACAGAAGTTAAAAAGGCATATAAGATAGACTGAGACTGTCTACCACACATTTATAATTTGAGAGTAAATAAAAAAGGGAAAGAGATAATATTTGAAGAAATAATGGAGGATTACTTTCTATAAATGACAAAGGACTCTAATCCACAGGTTCAAGAAGCCAAAAAAAATTTCAACTATGATAAATAAAATGTACAAAAAAATAAAAAAAAGAAATGTACACCCAGAATCATGATAATGAAAACATAAACCATAGGATATTAAATATTAAAATATGAAATAATACATTGTATTTTATAACATAATGGAAATCCAATATACAATTTCAAAACTGTTCAGAAGAGAAAGGAATGAGAAAGATAATCCAAAAGAAGATAAGAAAGGATAGAAGAGCAAATATAAAATAGGCAAGGAACGGGGCCGGGCGCGGTGGCTCACACCTGTAATCCTAGCTCTCTGGGAGGCCGAGGTGGGCGGATCGTTTGAGCTCAGGAGTTCAAGACCAGCCTGAGCAAGAGAGAGACCCCATCTCTACCATAAACGGAAAGAAATTAATTGGCCAACTAATATATATAGAAAAAATTGGCCGGGCATGGTGGCGCATGCCTGTAGTCCCAGTTGCTTGGGAGGCTGAGGCAGCAGGATTGCTTGAGCCCAGGAGTTTGAGGTTGCTGTGAGCTAGGCTGACGCCACGGCACTCACTCTAGCCTGGGCAATAAAGTGAGACTCTGTCTCAAAAAAAAAAAAAAAAAAAGACCAGCCTGAGCAAGAGCAAGACCCCATCTCTACTAAAAATACAAAGAATTTAATTGACCAACTAAAAATATATAGAAAAAATTAGCCAGGCATGGTGGCATATGCTTGTAGTCCCAGCTACTTGGGAGGTTGAGGCAGAAGGATCGCTTGAACCTAGGAGTTTGAGGTTGCTGTGATCTAGGCTGATGCCATGGCACTCTAGCCTGGGCAACAGAGTGAGACTCTGTCTCAAAAAAAAAAAAAAAAGAAAGAAAGAAATGATAAATATTCAATGTGTTGGATACCCCAAATATCCTGACTTAATCAGTATACATTCTATCCATGTGACAAAATATCACATGTATACTATAAATTTGTAAACCATCATGTATTAACAAAAAAGAAAGGGAAATAAAAGTGTACCATAAAAAAAGAATACAAGCCACAAACTAGAAAAAGGTATTAGCAATGCAATAAACATAAAGAATTTCTACACATAGTAAGAAGAAGGCAGACAACCCAATAAAAATGGGCAAAAGGAACTCCACAGAAGAAACAAAAATGTTCCACAAACATTTGAAAATTACTAATCCCATTAGTAATCAGAGAAGTGCATGTTAATGCCCACAAGATTTACAAAATCAAAATGTCAGCCAATAGCAGGCACAAATGAGCACATGAAGCTATGGGCACTGTGACATTACACATGTTGGGGACCTCTGGAAAACAGCATGGCATAGTTCAGGGAAGTTGAAACTGTGCCTCATCTATGACTCAGGAATTGCACTTATAAGTTTGTACTTCAGGGAACTCTTGTATAAGAATATTTATAGCACCATTGTTAGGAGTAAATAATAAAATAATAATAAATAAATAATAAATAATAAAAATAAATTTTAAATACCTGGAGCTAACCCAGCTGATGAACAACAGTAAAAGGATAAACAAGTTTTAGTCTATTCATCCAATGGAACATTATAGCTACAGCTAACAGAATGTTAAGCTAAAGAAGCAAGTCATTGAGGAGTTACCTAAAGAATTATTCCATTGATCTAAAATTCAGAAACAGTTACAAACACAGAATTATTTAGGGTGTGATGGTCAGTTTCTTCTATCAACTTGACTAGGCTATAGTCCCTATATTGAATAAACACCAATCAAAGGATTGCTGTGAAGGTATTTTATAGAAGTGATGAAAGTACATAATGAATTGACTTTAAGGGAGATTATCCTACATAATCTGCACGGGCTGGATGTAATCAGTTAAAAACGTCTGAAGAGCAGAGCTGAGGTTTCCCTGGATAAGAAGACACTACCCTTGTGGACGCAGCTTCAGTGCCTGCCCAAGTACCACAGCCAGCCCTTCCTGATCGCTGGCCCTACAGATTGCAGACTCATCAGCATCCCGCCACCCAGTGCACAAGCTTATTCCTTGCAATAAATGTGATTATATATCTCCTACTAGTTCTCTTTCTCTGGTTAAACCCTGAAATATAACAGATTTGGGGACTGGAAGTAGTTCTAGAGGAACTGAATTTTTTTTATTTCAGCATATTATGGGGGTACAAATGTTAAGGTTACATATATTGTCCATGCCCCCCCCTCAAGTCAGAGCTTCAAGTGTGACCATCCCCCAAATGTTGCACATTTCACTCATTATGTTTGTATATACCCATCCCCTCCTCCCCCCTTCCACCTGCCCGACACCCGATAATTATTCCTATATGTCCACTTAGTACATATACATATGATCCATTAATACCAATTTGCTGGTGAGTACATGTGGTGCTTATTTTTCCATTCTTGAGATACTTCACTTAGTAGAATGGGTTCCAGCTCTATTCAGGAAAATACAAGATGTGCTATATCACCATTGTTTCTTAAAGCTGAATAGTACTCCATGGTGTACATATACCACATTTTATTAATCCACTCATGAATTGATGGGCACTTGAGTTGTTTCCACAACTTTGCAATTGTGAATTGTGCTGCTATAAACATTTGAGTGCAGGTGTCTTTTTTATAAAGTGACTTTTGATCTTTTGGGTAGATGCCCAGTAGTGGAATTCTGGATCAAATGGTAGATCTACTTGTATCACTTGAAGGCATCTCCATATTGCTTTCCACAGAGGTTGAACTACTTTGCAGTCCCACCAGCAGTGTAGGAGTGTTCCTATCTCTCTGCATCCATGCCAACATTTATTGTTTGGGGACTTTTTGATAAAGGCCATTCTTACTGGAGATATGTGATATCTCATTATAGTTTTGATTTGCATTTCCCTGATGATTAGAGATGTTGCGCAGTTTTTCATATGTTTGTTGGCCTTTATTCTGTCTTCTTTTGAAAAATTTCTGCTCATGTCCTTTGCCCACTTTCTGATAGGGTTGTTTGATTTTTTTCTTGCTGATTTTCCTGAGTTCTAAATAGATTCTAGTTATCAGCCCTTTATCGGATGTGTACCTTGCGAAAATTTTCTTCCATTCTGTGGGTTGTCTGTTTGCTCTCTTGACAGTTTCTTTAGCTGTGCAGAAGCTTTTTAATTTGATCAGGTCCCATTTACCTATTTTTGTTGCTGCTGTGATTGCCTTTGGGGTCTTCTTCATAAATTCTTTGCCTAGGCCAATATCTAGAAGAGTATTTCCAACGTTTTCCTCTAGGATTCTGATAGTTTCACACCTAATGTTCAAGTCTGCTACCCAGCGTGAGCTGATTTTTGTGAGAGGTGAAAGGTGTGGGTCCTGTTTCAGTCTTCTGCATGTGGCTATCCAGTTTTCCCAGCACGATTTATTGAATAAGGATTCTTTTCCCCATTGCATGTTTTTGTCTGCTTTGTCAAAGATTAGTTGGCTATATGAAGATGGTTTTATATCTAGGTTCTCTGTTCTGTTCCACTGGTCAATGTCCCTGTTCTTGTGCCAATCCAAAGCTGTTTTAATTACTATAGCCTTGTGGTATAGCTTGAAGTCTGGTAAATGGATACCTCCTATTTTGTTTTCATTGCCTAGGATTGATTTTTCTATATGGGGTCTTCTCTGGTTCCATACGAAGCATAAAATTATTTTTTCTATATCTATGAAAAATGATGATGGTATTTTAATAGAGATTGCATTGACTCTGTAGGTCACTTTGGGTAGTATAGACATTTTAACAACGTTGATTCTGCTGACCCATGAGCCTGGTATACTCTTCCACCTGTTTACATCCTCTGCTATTTCCTTCTTCAGTGTTTCATAGTTCTCCCTTTAGAGGTCTTTTACCTCCTTAGTTACATATATTCCTAGGTACTTTATTTTCTTTGTTGCTATTTTGAAGGGAATTAAGTCTTTGATTTAGTTCTCACTTTTACTGTTGTTGGCGTATATGAATGCCTCCGATTTCTGTGTGTTGATTTTGTATCCTGAGACTTTACCAAATTCATGTATCAATTCAAGGAGTCTCTTGGTTGAATCCTTGGAATTTTCTAGGTATAATATCATGTCATCAGCAAAGAGTGAGAGTTTGATCTCTTCTGCTCCCATTTGGATGCCCTTAATTCCGTTCTCTTGTCTGATTGCTGTAGCAAGGACTTCCAGCACTATGTTGAACAGAAGTGGAGATAGTGGGAAACCTTGTCTTGTTCCAGTTCTAAGTGGGAATGCTTTCAATTTTTCCCCATTCAGTATGATATTGACTGTGGGTTTGTCATATATGGCTTGTATCATTTTTAGGTAAGCCCTGTCTATGCCTATTTTGTTGAGTGTTCTTATCATAAAAGGGTGTTGAATTTTGTCAAATGCTTTTTCTACATCTATTTAGAGGATCGTATGGTCTTTGTTTTTGT